>BMAO01027344.1:0-20121 GCA_019973975.1 Trichonephila clavata
CTAATTGACGAGCTACTCGCCTAGCTGACCACCCAGCTTTCATCATGCCGACGATTCTCCCCTCTCAAACTGCGACAGCAGCTCATATTGTCTTTGAAAACGGCGTTTACCTACCTCAGCGCTTCTTGTAAACGATTTAGCACTCTCAAATAAGCCTTGGTTACCTGTTTTATATTCAACGGAGAAAGACGTTAAACGCCCTCTACGGCTATACGTAATGCGCAATCACGCTGCATTTCTAATCATTTGCATATCCTCGACATGTACTTCATGCCAGTTTCGTTACAGTACCGCAATTATTGCGTGGTGCGCTTTTTTGTCCACATGAGTGTATATATATATATAATATATATCATTTCATTATGAATTATCAATTCATTTTATGAATTCATTAATTATATATGTATTGTATATATTTATATATATATAAATTGTATACTCCCCAATTTAATCTGAGACACATTTATCAACAAAACAACTTAAAATGAAAAGTTTTCCGCGGAAAAGTTTAGCAATAAATCCTCATGTTTACATTATTCAAATACAAATTTAAATATTCATGTGAAAGGCAATTTTTATATTTAGAATTTTAATTCAGAATAAACAATAATATTTTGATTTGGAGAGTATCTATAAAATATAGCCTCTGTTATTTGCTTCTACCCTAGCAACAAAAATAAAATAAATGTTTAGTATTTCTTTTTTTTTAAAGTAATTCTATCTAAGTGAAGGATTTTTATTGCTCTGATTTTATTCTTGATATTGTTTCCTGGCAAATGTTCAACTATGAGATCGAAGAATTTGTGGGTTCTATCGCATAGTACGTGACATTGCAATGCAACCTTGCCATGTTAGCTATTCGTGTATTGATGCCGTGGCAATAAAATTGTGGATTTTGAAAATTTGATACCCAGGAAAGATTTGAGTGCAATACTCAAAATAAATAATATTTAGAATTCATTTATGATAGTTAAGATAAAAACACACACGCACAAAAATATATGATTATAATAATTAATCATCTCCTTTTCATTTTTTTGGATACTTCTTTCCAGTTGTACCTTTTTGTAATTTAATTAAAATTTATTTTTATCAATTATCATTGTTCAAATAAATATTTAATCAAATGTGCTTTCGTTATTTTCGATTACATTAATAAATATATAAGTGATTTCTTCAAAAAATTCAATTTATTAAAGAAACATGTGTGTGAAAAATATGATTTACAAACATTTTGAAGCAACGGTTTAAAATTTGCAATTATTCCTGAATTTACGGCATAAAACGAATTCCAATACCAATGAAAATAAAAATAAAAAAATAAAAAACTGATAATTTTTTTCAGAATGTGATTTTTTTATACTGCATAACTAATTAATTAATAATTATGAATATATATATTAAAATTTTTAAGTTGATTATTTCATATTATTCTCTAAAGATTCCGCACATAATTTTGTGTTTGCTCGTAAAAAATATTACCTATGAACTGATTAAATTTTGTAAGTTATATGAGTATTAAATTCTAGTTTATAATGCAAAAATATATCACTAATACTTATTTTAACTAAAAAGAAATATTAATCATATATTCATTAATATTTTTAAAATATTTTTTGTTGCATCTCTCTTTTGGTGCGTATTATGCTTGATTAGACTAAATTCTTTAGCGTTATTTTTCTCGCATATTATCCAAATAGGGGTTTTCTTTAAAAAAATGTCCCTTAAATAATATCACATGAAATTTTCATATTTTATAAGATTAAAAATATTGTTTATTGAAAAGAAGGTTTTATTTATTAGTTCAAAATATAGCTGTTTTTAGCGTGACTGTTTCACGAGATAAAACTTATTAAAATTATATAATTTTTGCTTTTTTTGCATTTTTAAACATTCTACGTCTCTTTAGAGTCATTTTGAATCCTTATTTGACAAACCTTTAAAACGTATCTATGCAGAATATTATAACAAATATTTATATATTTATAAGACGTTAATGTATGAATTTATTGACTTCAGAATAAAAAAAAATGGAAGACAAGAATATTTATGGTTGATTCTCTTATATTGTCACATCTTCTGTTAATATTTTGATAATTTAAAATACTTTGGAAGCTACAAGATTCGAAATATTTTGATGATTAATGTAATAATTTAATAAAAATATAGATTTATTGAACGGTAAAAAATAGACACTTTAGCGTTTTTTTTTTAAATTAAGTAAGGCTAATAAGTTATATTTTCTACAAAACGTTTAAAAAAATATTTATACTTTTTCAGTTACTAAAATTTTTTACCATTATTTTATACGCATTAAATGTCTTCATAAGATTTACAGATTAAGTTAATTTCTCCATAAAATTTATCTGCTCAAATGTAAATACAGGATAAGATATTGACGAATGGGTTTTTGAATTGAATTGTTAATAGAAAATTTAGAAATTTGAGCAATTTTTTTCTAGCAATCTAATTTTTATATTAATTTATTTGAAGAAATTTATGTTATTAATGATCGATAACTTCTTATAAGTGTTTCTCGATTGTAATTTATCTTCTTACGAATTTGGTCATTTGCACCCATGTTTTGCTTAAATATGTAATTGATTATAATATTTATAAATAGATAATCCGCAAATTTACCGAATGTAACATATACCCCCTACGCCCCATAATTTCCAAACACACACAACCCTCCTTACTCTTGGAATATCACAATTCTTAAGAACAGGAAGATTCTGTTCACCAGAGTAACATAATCGTCCTGTTCCTAAAAGCTTTAGGTTCAAGCCTCATATAAAGTATTTGTATGCATAAATTCAGCCATAATAAATCACAAGCGCGCATGCAATTAAAATGAACTTTTTAATCCCTTTCCGGCTTTTCCCGAGCTGGGCTCGGGCAAGCAAAATGTACCATCCTGGTTCATCCCGAGGGTAGCTCGGTCCTGAAAATTTAAAATGTGCAATCGGTCTGTCCAAATTATTTCACATGTGCTTTTTATAATTTCGAATAATTAAAAAGTACCACAGTGGTGGAATTTTCTTCAAAAAGGGACGTCTTCTGCTGAGCACAACCCTTCCCGCTTGTATGAAAGACACTTTGTTGACTATATTCCTTCAATAGAGAAGAAAACTAATCCAACATGACAGTGTATTATTTGATACTCAAAGAGAGACAATAAAGGAAAGAAGATTAGAAGAGAAACAAGATTTTATACTCTAGAATGCAATCTTGGACTATGTGCAGGATTATCTTTTCGTATTTATCATACATGATCGAATTCTTGAATTCTAATGGACTGCAGATTGGTGTTTTACCATTGCAGATCTAGTGCATTCTCCGGGAGCTGGTATCTCTTTTTTATTGCGGCATCCTATAGGCGGATACCATGCACCGCAGGAATTCTGACACACAGTTTCCTCCTAGATGAGGCACCTGAGCTCTGACGATGCGAACCAGTACTAGGATTTAATTCTGCCCAGAGCACCTAAGCCAAACAGTCACTTATGGATATTTTACATGCCATATAATCACACGACATGGCCGCTGTCAATTTTTGCATCATGAAAATCCACCGACTTGAACCAGAGTCGAAACCCATAACGCAATTTTTTGATTAACAATTTCATAATCATTTATGTAAATTCTAAAGTTGTAAATAAAATAGGTAGCTCAAAAAAAACTAGGTATTCGATTTATAGTTAGTGAGAATTGACTACCAAAGTCTAACGATTCCTGTCATACAGAAAGCCAATCTTACAGGTAAATTACTCATTTATTGCATAGATTTTTTTACATTAATTTTTAGAAAATTTTGTAGCGAATGATGCTATTTTGTTTTAAAATATATGTATGTTGAAAATAAGCATAAAAGAATGACAAATTTTAATCTATAATCCAGAAAAAAAATGAGCCTACAATAAATACTAGTGTGTTTGTGAGGTGTTATAAAATAATAATAATATTGAGGAGTCCTAGAATTGTCTTTTTCCTGGATTTATTGGTAACTATAACTTTCAACAATAAACTTAGCAATCTTTAACAAATTAAATCAAGTTACACTGATTAGACTGAAATAATAAAGAGAATAATTCTAATATTCGAGATAAAAATCCTAGTAAACAACGGCACCTGGTACGCCGAAGCCAAGAATTACGAGTAAACAACAGAACATCTTGTTATGCTGAAGCCAAGTTCAAGATTCCAACTGAGACAGAATCCGTTACATATGGTTTCTGTCCAGATAGACCACGTGGGGTCTGAGGGTGGTGTCAACTCCACTCCACCCACTCAGACTACCTGGTCCATAATTCACAACAGAGCCTTTAAGGGGTTAGTAAAGTAACTTTAGTTCGTGGTTGGAAGATCTACACTTATCAACAGGTTATAAGAATTAAGCTCACTATTTATATCTGACAAAACTAAAAGTGATGCAGGACAACAGGAACTTGTAAAAATCCTCAGATCACTGTATTTCTCAGATTAATTAGACGTTCTTTTTTTGATGAAAATTAGAATCAACAAAAGTTAACTCCGCATTACTCTCTGACTAAAAGCAATGCACTGTTACCATCACTTTAACTATAATTCACTTCACTTTATATAACCCATTCTTATTAATATATCAGCCATCTTCTGTAAGAAAGTGGCAGTTATAAATTTTTAGTAACATTTAAAATACAATTTCAAGAGAAAAATCTCGTTAGATAGCCCATTACAATATATCCTTTACTTATATAATCAAATACTTTCAATATATCATCATATTGTTTTTTTATAAATTACCATGGAAAACATTTTTAAATTTTGGAGATATTTCCAGAAAATCCTCTAATTACTTTCAATATTTATTACAAGAGTCTTAAAATACCTTTATAAGATTATAAGCGAAATGTATTTCGATTTAATTTCGAAATTGACGTCAAAAGTTGAAATAAACTATTGTACAATGAAACGGGAATTGAATAATTTTTTTAAAAATAAGGTCACTATAAATTGAAAGTTAGTAAATATTACATCTGAAAGTTTAACATTGATTATATATATATACGAAACTCTGTAAGACTCTTTCAATGTCTATAAAATAAAACTTTTCTTTTTTTAAAAATGACATCTGATATATTTCTTATGTTTATCAGAACCTGTGTCATGGAAAACCTAAACTAAGTACTTAGACCATTCATTATCTTGCAGTAAAAAACTCGTTTGCTCAAAAAGAATCTGCAAACAACAAACTAGACTTCGACTAGTAATGAGTCCCTTGCCTCTCTTTATTATTCTTCCTCATCACCAGTGATAAAAATACCAGTAACGATCTTCCCTGTGAGAGATAAGGGTAAAGGAAGAAGGTATATGCTAATAAAGATGGTCAAAGTCATCGATATCAGTCCAAAAATTCTGTATAATCTCTCCTCAAATTAATGAAGACCACCATGTCCGACTAAGATTATTAAATAACTATTTTTCACGATCCGCGAGTACTTTAGTTTAAGGTATCCGACTACATTCGGAACCAGGGTTTTAAAAAACCGTATGAGTAATTTTTTTATATTCAGTACCATCGAAATTAGTATAAACGTATAAAATTGTTTTAAGAATAATTTTTTCAAGAAAAATTATTGAAATGCATTTTTTTTTTGCGTGCAAAAAATGAAGAAAGAATGAACTGTTTTCAAAACATTCTCCTTTTATGAAAAATGCTTCGATAATAATAATACTTTGCTTCTACATTGATAAGATTTCTCCACAGAGCCTGAACTAGGTTTTTGAAATACTTTATTTAGAAGTTTATTTATTCATATTTCGAGAGAAATTTTAACAAAAAAGAATTCCCTGTTGAGGCTCTGTCTCATCTATATACGAGGGTCACTCTGAAATTTTTGAGATACTCTGGGTTTTTAAAGTTATATTCACAAAATTTTAGGAGTTTTCTAAGTAATCTCCTCCAGCATCAATGCACTTTTGTAGACCAAATTTCCGCAGATTTAATGCCTCAAACCATTCATTTTTGAAATTGATGTAAAAATGCATTTTTACCACATCAATCTCTTTTTAACACGCTTTTATAAGTTCCACTTGCATGTAACGGAATCTTAGAACTCGATTTGTACCCACTTTAAAATATCGGATTAATTCGAAATTTTGCACACTTATCAAGGACCGATGACAATACAATAATTTCATAATTTTGTTGCATTGTCCTAATCAGGATCGTCAGGAATAACGATAATCAGATTTGGCGACAGTTCCATATATCACTTCCAAATTAGGCAACTTATTTGCATGTACAATTTTCAAATTTGACGACTAATTCCTTATATCGTTTTCAGGTTTGGCGACTAATTCCATATACCATTTCCAGATTTAGCGACTAATTCCAGATTTAGCGACTAAAAGAATAAGGTGCAACCCTAAGGCGAGTGTTTTAAATCTAAAGCTAATTATATGCAAGTGTAAAATACACTTGCAATTGATAAAAATAAAACAAAAAAAAGTATTCTTTATGTTAGAAAGTGGAGGCTGGGTGGGTGTTAGCAATTTCTAACCATAATATAAACATTTTTCTGAAAATGAAAATAAAAAAAAGGCTCGTGCGTGTGAAGAAAAAATAATTTATCTTCTAACTGCTAAATATTTTTCATTTTTGTAAAGCAATACGTTTAGAAATGATGATACGAATTAACATTATAGCAATACGTTTAAAAGGGGATAATACGCGATTGACACTTAATATTATCATGCATTTATTAACTCGCTTTCTTGAATGTCTGTCCGGGTAGAATTTTGTAATTGATTAAACTGTGTGACTTTCCGATGAGTTACAGATTTGAAATTTGGAACATAGCTCAGAAGTAGATGACAATGTATAAAAATATGAAAAAAGAAGAAAAAATACGAAAAGAGGAATTTTATACTTTTTAGTCTGTTTGAAAACATGGTACATTAAATTTTTTTCAATTCGAATTCTTTTTCTTCTAGCCACGTAATTCTGGCTCCAAATATCAAACTCAAGAATAAATTCAACAATGAATAAATGATAGTTTAAAAAACTAAAAAACATGCTTTTATTGTACATCGAACTAAAAAATGAAAAATAAATTATAGTTTTAAAAAAACTAAAGAACACGCTTTTATACTGATTCGAACTAAAAAGTAAAAAATAATTCTTAATATAAGAATAAAATAATGAACGAGAAAATTAATGTCATTGGGGTAAAAGCGTGGGTGCTTTGTACTACATTTTTACACTAATTCAGCATTTCGGAATAGAAGTTAGAAACTATAACAATTGATATATTTTTATAGAACACCCCACGCTTTTACCCCCCAATGACATTAATTTTCTCGTTCATCATTTTATTCTTATATTAAGAATTATTTTTTTCCTTTTTAAGTTCGAATCAATATAAAAGCGTGTTCTCTTTAGTTTTTTTAAAACTATAATTTATTCTGAATGAAAACGGCGTCCACATAAGTTCTTTAATTTATTTTTGTTTAATAAACTCAGTTGTTAATCTGGCTGCGTGGGAAGATGCATTGTTATGGTGTGGAATTATTCCCCTAAAATTCCCTTCTTGGAGAATTTCTGGACGACATTTAGGGGTATACCAGTTTGCTGTTACTGTGTTCTGTTCTTTCAACTTGATGACTTTGACCAATCTCATACTTCTGAAAAATACAGCATACCTTTCTTTTTTCATTGCTCATTGACTTTTCACCATTGTTGTCGTAGGATCCTATTCAAAGACCCATACTTTGCTTTCTTGACGTGTTGGAATATCAAAAAACATTATATTCTTTTCCTCGCCCATTTCAATTTTAGAAATGATGCGGTGGATACCATCATTTAGCAATTTAAGGGTCATTTTACTGATTCTGACATACTCCTTTATTTAGTGCTCATTTAGATTATCGGGTACCTAACGGAAAACGACTTTTTTTACGTGTAATTCTTTATGAACAATTTTGTATTTGGCAGCGGATCCAATGTTAAGTTCCTTCTGTATCATTTGGTAGGTACAGCGATTATCATCCATTAACATTTTTCGTATGCAGACACATTATCTGGGATTACTGCCCGACCGCGGCTTTTCTGTGTGTTCTTCATCCTGAAAAGAATTGTGTCCACTGCAAAATTCTTAAAACAATATGAATACAGTAGCAAGAAGATATTCATCCTCAAATGCTAATTGCAGCCGTTGAACGCATTCCCCTTGATTTAATCCAGCTTTAATATCATAGAAAATCATAGCACGATAATGTTATTGCGTCACACAATTCCATTTTCTCTTCTGTCTAAAGTTTATTCTACGCTAAACAATTTGAAGTAAGACAGTAAAAAGTCGTCGGCTTTGTTAAAATATTTTGTGTTTTCAAATCAAACCGTTAATTTTGTTTTGTAACTTCTCGTCTGCGTGTATCACAAAAATTTCAGATTTACCCTCGTAGAGAGAGAAGCAAAATATTATTATTATTATAAGAGCATTTTTAATAAAAGGAGAACGTTTTGAAAATATGTCATTCCTTATTCATTTTATGCAAAAAGAGATTGCATTTTTAATTAATTCTTTCTTAGTAAAATTCTTAAAACAATTTTATTTGGTTATTATAATTCAGATGACACTAAAACTCAAGAAAATTATTAATTTGTGTGTACATTCTAATCATGGATCCGAACATAGTCGGAGACACAAAGTCAATAGTTCTCAACCTTTTTTGACGCGGCACATTTAACAATCTCAAAATTGGGCAGCACACTAACAATAAAATAAGTTAAAAGATGTTTATTAAGTAATTACAAACTTATTTTAAGAGTACATTTAATGTGAAATTTACGTTTGATGATTTTTGATAATTTTGTTTACATTGGGTCGTAAAAATGACAACTCCACTCTTGTTTAATCATCTCCATTTAAAAGTCTCCATCTTTTTCTCATTTTTAATTTGTTAATGCTAAGTCCGAAATTACGTAAACAAAATGTAGAAAATTGTAACAATATTTTTAAGGCTTTTTGGGCTATTATGAGAAAAACGCTTCTAACTTAAATTCCAAATAAAATGATTCTTCCGAATGTTTTAAAATTAAATCTCGATTATATTGCGGAGAGAAATTAGTTTTTCCTTTTCATTCATATACAGATATATCCATTATCTCAATTTATTTTATATCCTTTTATCCTTAAAAGAAGATGAGATAAATGTATAATTATTAATTTATAAAAATTTGGCGGCAGATATAAAAGTACCCCGACACAATGGTTGAGAATCACTGGTTTAAGCATTATTTGGCAGTTAATAAAGTACATCTATTTAAAGAATATTTACAGAAAAAACTGAAAGCTGTGCGTTTTCTTTTCTTATGCTATCCCTTTATAATTTGTAAAATTAAGTTACAGTAAACTGAACCGGTTGTAGCAGCGTCCTTAAACTGTGGTCCGTGGAACCCCTTGGGTCCGTTACGTTTTACTAGGGGTCCACGAATGTCTACCATTATCTACCCCAGGGTTGATAACCAGAGGCGGATTAAGGTAGTTGGAGGCCTCTGGCGGTAAAAGGTCTTAGGCCCGTGGGCTTAAGAGTAGAAAACCTAAAATAGTGAAAATAGTAGCTTACTTTCAATTCTCAAAATAAAATGTACTGCTATAATAAAACTCATCGGCTAAAGAAAACTCTTAACTGTATACAAAAATTTTAAAAACCTTACTTAAGAACTTACAGTTTTTCTATACAGTTTGATTTCTCTTTGGCAAATTCATCAATTCCATATTTATTTTGTCCAAAATATTTTATTCTGCATATGATATGGCCATGTTGTTCAATTTGTCTTTTCTCTCATAGTACTTCTTAAATAATTTTTAACAAGTTCTAAAACTAAAAAATATCATTCACCTGATGCATTCGATATCGGTATTGTTAAAAATATTTTCAAAAGTTTTTCTACATTAGGATTTCTCTTGCATCTCGATAAATTTCTAGCGGGGGGTTCATTGTATCTTTGTTTTCTTCTCATTTCTTGTTCCAAGGTGGCGTGGTTGGTTTGTAGCTGGCCTTTGTACTCATCAAGCTTGGGGCCCCCTGGCGGCCGCCAGGTCAGTCACCCGCTTAATCCGCCTCTGTTGGTAACGTATGGGAAGCGGCAGAATTTTCAGTGGCACTCTGCACTACACTACAAATTTGAACAAACTGAATGCTCAGAATCGAGTCAAATACAAAATCACGAGTTATACCCCTGATTTTGCGATATGAAAGTAGAGCGGTACAAGCACAGGTATGCATTAAAATTTTTATTTATCTTTTAATTTAACTAATAAGAAGATAAATATATTTTATGTTATCTATTTCTTATTTCAATATACACTATCTGGCCAAAAATATCCGAACACCAAGTGGTATTGACTTAGAGCGTCCTGAGGCACATATTAATATGATGTTGGTCCCCCTTTTGCATGGATGACAGCCTGCACACGTTTAGGAAGACTTTCCGCCAATTTTTGATAGGTGACCATAGGAATTGCCTTCCAGGCGTCCATCACAGCTGAAGTGAGTGCTTGCTGTGAGAATGGTCGATTTGGCTGGTTACGTAATCTGCGCTCTAATTCGTCCCGAAGGTGTTCTATGGGATATAGATCGGGGCTCTGAGAAGGTCAGTCCAGTTTTTGAACACCCATTTCGTCAAACCACGTTTGTGCAAGCCTCGATGTGTGAATGGAGCAGTTATCGTTTGCTGGAAGAGGAATTGCCCTTCCCCGAAATATTGCCATAGAGTTGGGAGTGCAGCATTGTCCAGAACAACCACATGCATCTCAGAGTTCAGGTTTCTAATCACAGAAACTAACGGACCCAGGCCAAACCACGAGAAACACTCTCACACCATTATGCTTCCACCACCAAACTTAACAGTCGGCACAATGCAGTCACTACAGAAACGTTCGCCGGGCATTCGCCAAACCCAGACGCATCCATCCGACTGCCAGACTGAAGCGAGATTCATCACTCCAAATAACAGTTTTCCACATGTCCACAGTCCAATGACGGCGAGCTCTACACCATTGAAATCGATGCTTCGCATTCTATGGAGTGATCTTTGGCTTGTGAGCGGCTGCATGAGCATGAAATCCCAAGTTTTTGAACTCTCGTCGGACAGTCCTGATGCTAATACTAATTCCTGATGAACTTTGGAACTCTTGAAAAATTTCCACCAACGAGGACTTGGGATTTTGTTTCACTGCCATTTTCAAAGTAATGTGGCTGCATTCACCAAGTATTTTCAGCCTACCGGTTCGTTTTTCTGCCGTTTCACACAGCCTCGACGTTTCCACTTCACAATTACATCACTCACAGTAGATTTAGGCTTCTGTAGAATGTCCGCAATTTCACGAACTTATTTCCCACAAAGGTGGCATTCCACTACACTGCCACGATCAAACTCACTAAGCTCTTTTGACTTACCCATTGCCTCACAAACGCATAAATACAATCTGATAAACCGCTACAAACACTTTTATAGCTTTCAATTACGTATCAAATTGCGTCACTCGCCGGAAACACTTTTTTAAAGAGTGTCCGAATACTTTTGGCCAGATAGTGTATATGTTTAAAAATGCATAATATAAGTACAATTTTAATTTTTTTAAATTTTTGATGAAGAAATAGTTCTATTTAATGCTGTTTATTTTTGTGATAAGAAATATGATGTAAAATTAATATACAATAAAACTAAATCTATATTACTGATCTCTATTCCGTGACTGCTTGTATTATCGCTGGAACTGAAATTGTTTAAAAAATGTCTTGATGTGTGGCTCGCTCAATCATATAGGTAGATTGGTTAGGCACGTCACAGCAAAAAAGTTGCTGGGCTAGTCCTTGTAAAACAAATTCAGCTCCATCTTTGTCATTAAAAATTTTAATCAGCAAAGTAATGCACATTATTTATGTATTTGAAATTAATATTTTAGAATATTTTTAATAAGTTTGCTTACCAGGGGGTTCTGAGAAGTCAGGCTGACACATAAAGGGAAGGCGCAGCTATCGAAAGTTTAAGAACCGTTGGGTTTATAGTAAAAATGATTGTATGAAAATTTGAGAGATTATTAACGTGACTTCTCGAATTTCTTGGCAATGGACCTTGTAATTTAGAACCATGGTCAAGTGAAGAGGACGACATTTGAGTTGACACATCACTCCTCTACAATAGGGGTCTGCAAACTATGGCACGCGGATCAATTCTCAGTGGCACTCTATACACACATACAAATTAAGAAGATTCAATTAAATCTGTCTTTCCTCTCTACGCCTCAAGCATAATACTATTTCTTACTTTCAATTCTTTGTCACTAAAGAATTCTGCTGTATCTGCTTTCATGTAGTTTGTGTGATTTTGGAGGGGAAAAAACCTTTCTATTGAAATGTTATTATTCTTAGCTTTAGCCACTCTAATTCAAAAAGATTGAGCAAATATAGTTGTAAAATGAAGCCTCAGTCATTGCTGTGTCGTGAAAAAAATTCTTCTCAATTATTGGAAGCAAAATTTGTGGAATTATGAAAAGATCTCGAAGATAACTATCGATAAACTGACAGGGCTAATTGAAATTTCTGTACGTCATTGCCGAAATGATTTAAATTGTTTGAAAAAATTTCCATACATACTCTACTTTCCGCTTTTAGTTCTACTTATACGAGGGAACAATTTTTTTTCCTCATATGGTCATATCGTTGGACCATAAAGAAATTGTTTAACAGCTGTACATTCAGAATCATGAATCAAATAGAAAGTCACAGATTTGATCCCTGATATGCATTATTAAGCAGAGCTTGGCAGAGACAAGGTTCATATTAAAATTTTAATATTTTATTTCACTATATTGCACAGGAATACTTATACTTTATGCTTATTTATTACTTTAATAAATATTCTTAAAAAATGTATAATGTACAATTTTAGTTTTTTTACGTTGAACGAATAGTTATATGAATTTCATGTTTCTTATTTTTATCTTTATAAATATCTAAACGATGCATAATAAATATATAATAAAACTAAATTTGTATTTTGGACCTCTATTCCCTAACTATAGAAGCATTGCGCCGTGGGAATCGAATTGTTTCAAATATTTTCTACTGTGTGGCACAATGAATAAATAATATTGACCATAGCTATAAGTCTGCCTACTCCTGTTCTACACCATACCATTTGGGAAGACCTTGAGCTACGGCAAAAGACTTTGCGAAGGGGAGGACGGTAGGTTTGACGCGCACAGCTTCTCTACTTGCCAGGTCTTCTGTGGCACGAGGGTTCGAACTCGCAACACTCCGGCCACGAGTTCGGGACTATGACATTAAGGTATTCCGGCCACTTTTCGTATCGAGTAAAAACTTGTTGTGAATGTGTTCTTTTAATGTGTTGCGTAAAGAAGTACTTGCGTGTTTTGGGATATACTTCTTTTACTTCCTTCTCATTTTTTTGATGAGTTCTAACATTCAAAAACTTAGCTGAGAATTATTTTTCAATACTAACGCCTTTCACACAGGTACATTTTATTTCTGTATTATGGTTTAAAAATGTCAATTTTTTTATGAATATTTTCAAATATACTTATCTTTTTTACATAACATTACCATTTGCATACAAATTTTCCTAAAAAATAATGTAAGAAAATCCATTTAAATAAATCAGTAATTGACCAGTGAAGTTGGCTTTCTATAAGGCAGAAATTATTAAACTTTGGATTCAATTCATACTAACTATAAATATAAAGCTTAGAATACCTAGCTTTTATCTTGAATTGTAAATTTAAAGCAGGTTTTACATCTCCGCGTAAATGATTATGAAATTATTAAACAAAATTTGATCGTGTATGATCAATTCGAAAACATGGTACTACAAATAGCCCAGCATCGCAATCTAGACAGTAAAATCTTTTGTTTCTCTTCTTCCCTTCTTTTACTGTCTTTCTGTGAGCAGCAAATAATATACTGTCATGTTGGGTTAGTTTTCTCCCCTGTTGGGGGAATGTAGTCAACTAAGTGTCTTTCAGACAAGCGCGAAGGGAAGTTGCTCTGCGGATGGACGTCCTCTTATTGCAGAAAATTCCACAGCTTGTGCTACTTTTTTAATTATTCGAAATCATAAAACGCATATGGGAAATAATTCAAGAAATACCGATTGCACAGTTTAAATTTTCACTGTTCCTGAGCTACACTCTATATAAGCCAGGATGGTACGTTATGCCTGCCCGATCTCAGCTCGGGAAAAACCGGGAAGGGGTTAAATATAATCATTATATATTTATATAAATATATTTTTCATCAACATATATGTTAATATTAAAATTCATAGAATGAGAAAAAAAAACCTCAAAGCAAATGCAATTAAATTTGAATTTAGTACATAAAGTTGGTTTCTTCCATTAGGAAAACGGGGAGGAGGTAGCTTAGTGTTTATAATCACTAACTTGTGGCTGGTGGTGTCAAGTCACGGGTTCGAGCCCTATTCACATGAGGACCCTCCGTAAGGAGAGGCTGACACGCTTTGAAATCTGTAGGGGCTCAAATACTCCCGTTGGAATGCTGTGGTGTGGTGGATAGGTGAGGGAATGCCAGCTTAAGTGTCGTCCTCGTCAATTGACTAACGCCGGTATTCACGGCTAACCTGACCCAGCGATGAAACCTGGGGTCAAGTAACCGGCAGTCAAGTTAAAACTAACCCTAGGTTAGAACTTCAATTCACGGCTCTTTTTCGACCTCAGGTTACTTGACCGCGGGTTTCGTAACCTGGGGTTACTGGTCGATTCTCATTGGTCGGAGTAAGCCCCGTGACTTCTATTTATTTTATTCGCTTCGCGCCGGCTTTCCTCGTGTTTAAACGTCGTGTTAATTTTAAAAATGAATCTTAGTAAAATTTATTTCACACAATTTGAAAAAGAGTTGGTATTGGAGTTGATGAAGCCACACTTGCACATAATTGAGTGCAAGGAAACCAATGCGGTAAGTAGTTTGAAAAAAAGCGAAGCTTACACTGAAATAGCACGGCAGTTCAACGACACTGATGGAGTGGTGAATCCGCGAACACCACAACAAATCCGTCAATGTTATTTAAATTTAAAAAGAGAATGAGCAAAAAAAGTGGCATTTTGCGACAGGAGAGGAGAAGAACAGGTGGTGGTGAAGTACCCAAAGAAGCAGAATTGACGGACTTCGAGATGAGATTTTTGGAGGAGCCGATTCTGACGCTGCCACTGTATACGCCCTTTGACAGCGACAGTACGGAAATCGAAATTTCAAGTAAGTAAATTTTTCGAGTTACTACATATTTTAATTAAATCGTAGTCGATAAAAAAATGAAAGCTATTCGTTAATGCTCCCTCCCCAGGGAAACTGTCTTACTAAAGGATTTTATTCTGGTTTAAATGATTTACTGGAGAAGTATTGTTCTTTAAAAAGCAAAATACTCTGTTTTGAAATTTTTCATAAGTTTCTTAAATCTACCCAGTAAATAGTATTATGTAACATTAACAAAAATCAATGTTGCTGTAGATGTTTAATTTGTCCAGTAGAGAGGAATTAAAAAACGTTTCACTACTTGCACAAATAGCTATATCTAAAATGTGTAAATATTTTTCTTTGAAACAGAATCTCCATACACCCCCAGTACGTCAAATTCTGCTTCGTTGATTCCCCCTGTGTCTCTACAGAGCACCGACAAAATTACTGAATATGACTGCTCATCAGATCCTTCAGTAAGTATATTTTACTATTCAAATTCATTAATATAAAATTTATTATAACTATCATGACAAATAACTTGGATAAAAATACTTGAGGTAATGAACTGTTCATACGAAAAGGTAAAGTAATGAATGTAATAGCTTTTTCTGGTTTTTGGTGATAACATTGCATATTTTTTCCTTCCAACAATGGTGAATTTATCATTTGAGAATAAGTTTATGAATGCAATATAAAAAAAATAAACAAGTCATATTTTAATAGAAATTTGATGTAACTATGATTCAGGTACACTTTCTTCGAAATCTTTTTTGTATTAATATGCATTATAAACAACTTTTACATTTTGAGGAATGAATTTTTTCGGTATTAAACGTTCAAAGATTTCTGGGCAAAAATTTAAATAATTACAAAATTTTAAAATAACTTTTTTTTAAACGTCTATACCACTGCCACTCAATAGTAAACTTTTAATGTATTGAATCAAGACACAAAATAGATATTACCCATCTAAACTAAAAAGAATTTTTATTTGAGTATGTAGATATACATAGCTTTTTTAAGATTTAAGAATTAGTTTGTGTTTCTATTAAACATGTAATTATTTATTTTACAGAATGCAGGAATGGACACGCCTAAACCTACGCCTAAAATAGTGAGACCATTGAAGGAGACATTATCAATGTTTCGCAAACGTGGCAAAAAAGCAACAGCTCCCTCCGCTGCTGCCAGAGCTGCAGCATGCATTGAAGATGAACATAGGTTGAACATAAAACACATGGAGGAGGAGCACAAACTGCGGATGGAGCTGCTGAGAGCCCAAATTGAAGTGCAAAACAGTTTATTGGCTACATTAAAAGATAAACATACAATAATTTTACAAAAAGTTGAATAAATATATATGAAAACAAAAACTTGTTATTTTTTTATTGAAATTGTGTTTTACATCAAAATGTTTAAAATTAACCAGAGAAAAAATTCGTGACAATAACATTTCTTTTGGCAAAACCAGCTGGACAACGCGAGCTTATTTCAAAGCTTGGTGTTACATCATCATTTTCCAGCTCCAATTGTTGCACCAAAGCTTCTATCTGGGGATCTGCAGGTGGTTCAGGATCATCTACAATAGTACATTAAATTATAAATATAATTATTATGATTGGGAATAAGTTGAAACTATGTATTCTTATAAATATCAGCATGGTTCTTACTATTTAACCAAAACAAATAATAGTCAAATTATTTTCTGGATGGAACTATGAAAATGCATTTTAAAATCTTGCTTTTCGATGAACGAGTTAATGAATAATTTTTTCCTAAATATATATACGTAACATTTTTTATGAATCCTCAAAAGTATGGATTTAACACTGTTTTAATTATATATAATTATAATATTTATACAAATATAAAAGAATCTTAAAATTTTAAAAGAACTTAGACCTTAAAATGCTTTGATTTTGGTCTTAAAACAGAGGACACTTTTCTGATGTCATTGATGTATTAACTATGATAATTTTACAATCATAAACAAAGTGCCACTGCCCCTTTTTAAACACATTTTCTTTTATTTTTTAAAATCAATTGAAAGTATTTGCCTGTAAAATTTCATGTTTTGGGAATCACAAACAAAATTTTTGTCTTGAGAACAGTATATCAAGAATACAGGTGTATTTTCTTCTCAATCTGTTTCACGTGTGTTCTTTTTAAAATATAAATGCTTCTGTTAAAAGGAAGAACATTTTTCAGCAGTATATTATCAAAATTTTAAGTGTTCAACATTTTGGTCAAAAATTTTCAAATCAGTTAATATAACCTTTTGGTTTTTTTAAAATTAGGTTCAGTATGCAGAATATTATATTTATAATTATGAGTATTTTTTAAATTAAGTAAATTTCATGCAAAATACATTTAACAATATGTACACAATGTGTAAATGTAAGCATTACACATATTAAAAGTTATTATATGTAAATTTATATACATTGAAAATTTTCAAAGACTTGACAATAATTAAATTACAAAATATTCTTACCCAGACGTATACATAAGTTGTGAAGAACACAACAAGCAACAATTATAGCTGGAACTCTCTCTATGTTGCAGTTCAACCCTATTGATAAGCACGGAAATCTTCTTTTTAAGATTCCATACTTTCGTTCAATTGTGTTTCTTGTTAACACATGTGATTTATTATACCTGAAACAAAATAAAATTTAAATAAACTGTCTTGAAATATCCCAAACATGTAGTTTGTGTTTTTATTAAAATGTATTAGCAGTTATATGTTGAAGTGAAAACAAAAACGAGAGAACATATGCTGTCTACATTTTATGCAGATATTATTATCAAAGCCTAAGCATTTTAAGTTGTTCTTAAAAAAAAATATTAGCTTTGTACTATAATTGCAAGATATGTGAATCACTCCATTTTGTTTTATTTCAAAAGAGAGATGTGAATTGTGCTATTTTGCTGGTTTTTCAGATTATAAACTCTCAGTGAAAACAAATATAATTTTTTGCATGACCATTCATATAATTCATGGTAAAAACAGCTCGTTATTTCTTTCAATTATTTCTGTATTTATTATTCCCAATCCAAGAAAAAGATTACTTTCTTTTTAGTATATGGCAATTAAGGAAAATTTTACTTTTAAAATATTGAACTTATTGATAATATATTAAAACATGAATATCATGATTTAATGTTAATAGTTCACTTTTTTCTGGTTGTTTCGAACAGTATGTTTGATAATTATATTCATGGGATAAGGCTTAAGAAAACATCTTTAAATTAACCAAAATACCTGTATATACATACCTGACTTCAGCGAGAGTTCTTGGATTCCCAAAAGGTGTCAATAAATATTTTTCACATGCATAGCCTGTGTCGCCTAGCAGATGAAAATCTCTATACAGCTCATTTGTTTTCAATGACAGACATGCTGCACTGTTGTTGAAAACAGTGCTGTCATGAGCACTTCCTGGCCATCTAGCCACAACGTTCCTGATCACAAGATCAGCATCGACAATTGTCTGCACATTCAATGCGAAGTAGCTTTTTCGACAGCGAAACCTTTCCGCATCTTCACCACCTGGAGAAATTATTCTTACAAAGGTGCCATCCAAAGCTCCAATAACTTTTGGAAATCCAGCATATTGAAGAATTTCCTTGACACCTGAATAAAAAAATTTGAATAGTCTACTTGTTATGATTTTAAACTAATAAAATTACTGAATATATAATACATGGAATGAAGTAACTGTTTAGGTTTTTAACAAATAAAGATAAGAATATCCAAGGGTGATTGTAAACATTAAATAAATACCAAATGTGTAACATCTAACAGCAAATCATTATTCATAATATTCAAATATTACTTAAGATAATGCTGCCTTATAATTACTATTAATTTAAGAAATCTAGAAACCAAACTTAGCATCATATGTACATTAAGAAAAAGTCTTTAGATAGTGCTACCAAAGCATAGAAGCACATAATTAATATTAGAAAGTGTAAAATAAAAAGTATCTTACACATTTAAATCTCATTCGGTAAATGTATTATTGCTATTAGAAAGTCAGCTACTTACAAATTCAGAATCTCATTTATGTTACAAGCTAGTTTTACTGTACAGCCAAAATAATGATAATTACGTATTCTTTTTTGAATAACAATGCATATCTTCAATAAAAATTTCTATTAATTTGAAATAATTAATGATAAGAAAATAAATAATTATGAGATTTACATACCGTTTTGCATTCTTCTCTGTTGACTGGCAGGTGAATGAAATCAGGCAAGAGGGATGCTATGGCTTCACTCACTCTGTGAACTACTCGACATACAGTGGGCTGGCTGACATCGAACAAGTCAGCAATTGCTAACTGCATACATGCAACTGCGTAAAATCGTAGAGCAATCAGAACTTGTTCCAATGGGCTTAGGGCATTATTACATGAAGTTTTGCTTTCTAATTTATGTTCAATTAGCAGAGTCAATTCCGCGACACTTTCTTTTGTCAATCGGAATCTTCTCTGAAACTCGTAATCATCCAATTCTTCGAAAAAACTACCTCTCACAACAAATTTCCTCTTTCTCCTGCTTTCCAGTTTTTTCTAAGAAATCCAACTGGGCTACAGTAGAAAATTTTTGAATGGCATTCATCCTAAGCTCAAATAAAAACCAAAACTCGCACAAAAATGTAAACACTCGAAAAATCGCTTACTGCGCATGCGCGGTTAAAACTAACCCGGCTGTGACCCAGGTTAGAATTTCCTAACCTGACTCGGAGTTAAGTTATTAACCTAGGATGGTGAATAGCACTTTCGGCGAAACCCAGGTTTCCTTCCTCTAACCGGTGGTCAGGTCAGTGGTGAATACGGGCGTAAGTCATAA
>BMAO01027345.1:0-12883 GCA_019973975.1 Trichonephila clavata
ATTTGAAACATCCGAAGCTCATTGTGGCATTCGTAACACAAAATATTTGGGCGATGGAGATTCAAGAGTTTTCATCAATACTAGCCTGATTCTTATGACACTCAAGTGAAAAAATTAGAGTAATTGGGCATATCCAAAGCGTATGGGTACCCGTCTTTTGGATTTCAAAAGGAAAACAGAGGGAAAAAATTAAATGATGGAAAGCCTAAGTGGATGCAACCAACTCACCGACATTTTAATTTAAAAAATTCAGAGTATTATGGTATGCCATTAGAAACAATATCAATGATTTACACAACATAAATGCTGTTTGGGTTGTTTATTTCCATCTTTTGTCTACAAATGAGAGCCCTCAACATAGATTGTGTCCCTCGGGTACAAATTCATGGTGCAAGTTTCAGAAAGCAAAGCTGAATTTAACGAAACGCATCATGATCATAAAAACATACCCACGTGCCATCTTCCCTCATGAATGAAATTAAGCCAATTTTAGAATTTAGCTGATCCTAGGTTATTAAAAAAATGTCTACATGGAAAGATCAAAACCCCAATGAGTCAGTTAACAATACCATATGTCAGTCATTCCCAAATCTACGTTTGTGGAGTTAAAACTCTAAAATTAGGGGTAAATATAGCAATTGCACAATTCAATATGGCCATGTTGCCAAATTAATCATTTTAAACATTTTTATGAACCAGTTTTTTAATTGTGTGTCATGCTTTAAAAATTAGATGCACGTAGGATTCTATAGTCCAACGAAAGCATCTTGAGATACAAAAATGCTAGATTGCTAAAAATAATGAAAAAAGAAAATTAGAAGAGTTCTTTGTAGAAGCAGGCAAAGAAAATGTTTCATATGCTTCTAGAAAGTATTAAAAAAAGTAAATCGTCAAAATTGCAAATTTTTACTTTAAAGCCTGTTTTCTCAAAATGCAACATTTTTCCTTTATGTACCTTTTTCTCAGAAACTTATAATGTAGGGTCCTCAAATTTCAGTAAGTATATTTTCAATATGTTTACACATTTTAATGGAGCGAATAAGATATATCTAGCAAACTTTTTAGATAATGTCTTTTTAAACTTAATTTTAGGGAGAAAATTGACATTTTTTAAAAAATCATAATTATTTAATTTTAGTAAAAAGACAAAACCTCCATTAAAATCTTATTGATATGTACATATAACCTACTGTAAAATTTTCATCTATAAGAAGCAAGTAGTTCTGAGAAAAAGGTACATAAACTTACGTAATTTAACATGGGCTCCATGAAGTGCCGGACCCCCTTACTGATGATGAAGAAAAAACAGTGTTGTGTATGTATGATCACTCACAAAAATATCAAAGTGTTTATCCACCTGCTATACATCTCATGCTTTGTACTGACCATTCAAGGATAAAAAGGCTTGACACTTATAGCCCTTTTCGATGCATTGATGACATTTCAAGGGCTCGCAAGTGGATTTGAAAACTACAAAAAGCAGTTCGAAAACATGTTCAGAAAAATGCAATGTACATTGATGAATATCAAAAACAAAAACATTTTTAAAGATTTCACAGGAAATAATAAGTCAAAAATAATTAATTTTACATCAATAATTTCCTTATTTGTAACATTTTTAGTTGAACCAAGTTTGTTTCTTCCATCAACTTAGAGCCAAAAATGTAAAATTCTACAGATGCTGATTTCACAGAAAGCTCCAACACGCACGATCGTGCAATACCGTCTACGTTCCAAGGGTGGGAATTTTTAATTATTTTCCCAGTATCATTGGGATCAATATAGTATTCATAACCGGAAGAATTTAATATTTAAAGATAAAAATAATTCAGGTCTTAAAGGTAATAAGTAACAACAACACAATTTAAAAAATTCAGTTGGATTTTTTATAAAAAATTCACGAAATTACAATTTATGCGCAGCCTGATTTTAAGTCTAACTTTATCGCTGCATTTCCCCATAATTGCTTTTACTCAAACAAAGATGAAAAACAAACTGAATTAAGTAGATGGATGGGGAATAACGTACCACAAGTACCGGAAGGATCAAGGTCAACTATATTCCATTCCACACCTTCACACGTAATCCGGAATTCTTTGTCAGACCTTGTTTACAGATAACCTGTACAGATTAAGTTCTGCGAGAAGAGAAGAGAGAAACCCTACACACATTTGCTGAAAATAGAATACTTGAGTGACAAATCTGTTTCAAAATATTTTGTTGTAATTTATTAAATATATTATCATTTAAAATCATAAAACTTTTCCTTTCACTAACACTCAGTTGAGTTAAATGTTCTATTTCCTTCTACACCAAGTACTAATTTCTGCGGTTTCTTAACATCAAATAATAATAAAATAATTTGCCTCGAAATCGTTTGTTGAAAGACAAAAGCCCTCAGTGGTGAAAAAAAACATTTTCAGCAAGTTTTTAAAATTAAAATGAATATTTAAATGATTTTTAAATAAATGTATCACTGAAAAGCTTGATGAGGAATCTGTTTAATTTTCGACAGGTATTGCAAATTTTAAATTTAGTAAAGTAAAATGTCAGTTATAAAGAAATGAGACACATATGAATAAAAAAATAATGAAAATAAATCTATGTTAATAAATACAATAAGAAATAAAATGATAACGCATATAACAATCTTAACAATTTTACTTTCAACAAAAATAAGAGCCTATTAATTCAAATTAAGTTTTAACAGTAAATAAAATAATAGTAAAAACAATAATCTTTTTTTCAAGTATAAATATTTTATATTAACCCGTTAAACAAGAGATCGGTAATGAGTCGTTTGCGATCGATTGGCGAACCTCAAAGACATTTTGGTATGACCGCTTGAAGATTAACAGTTAGTAATTATAAACCGAAATATCCAAGATTGACTAACAGTATATATATGCAGACTTTCTTCTTTCAATAACTACGAGAACTAACTTAGGGCTTCTTTCTGCTTAGGAAAAACGCTTCCTTTTTTAATCTAGTTTGAATTGTTTGATATGAATGCATCATTTGATATTATTATATGTGTAGCTATTATTATATTTGTATCTTGTGTTTGGTTTTAAACGTGGTTTTATAAATGTGATAATTTCTTTTAATTACATAGGTAAGCACACATATTTCATTGCTATTTTATTAAGTTATAATAAACTAGCTGTACCCTGCCACGCGTTGCTGTGGCTCAGTCTGGTTAATTGGAAAAAAGAGAGCTGGCCCATCCAGTCAATTCTGAATCTTTATATTAGGCATAATTTTCTTAATGGATAGTCTGGTTTAATTACAAAGAGGCCTGAGAACTTAAAATTAATTTGAGTTTTAAAACATGAGGAAAACTGGTTGATCTCAAATTATTTAAGATTCAATCAGACAATGAAACACATTGCAAATCACAAAATATATAAGAAATAATCATTAATATATATCAGATGAAATCCCCAAATATTAAGAATAATCATAAACAAAAATCAGATAAAAATCCCCAAAATATTAAGAAACAAACATAAGCAAAAATTAATTAAATGCAAATCACAAAAATAAATAAGAAATAATCATAACAAAAATCAGATAAAAAACCCCAAAATATGTAAGAAAAAATCATAAGCAAAAATTAATTAAATGCAAATAACAAAAATAAATAAGAAGTAATTTAAAAAATAAATTAAATGCAAAAATACATAAATAGGTTCATGCAGTTTATAAATAGTAATAAACATAAAAAAATTAAAAATAACCCAAAACTGATAAAAAAATTACATTAATTTAAATAAAAAGGTCTTAAACAGTTAAAAATATACAAAATTAATCCAATTACTATCAAAGAACAAAAAATTGATAAAATGACAACCAATAAACTTAACTATAGTAAAAATATGTAATAATCCGGAAAAAACTATGTGTAAAGCTTAAATTTCAGCATTCAGAGCGAATCGTGACATCGTATGACGTCATAACACCAAAAAAATAAATTAAAAATTAAATTTAAAAAAATTTAGAGTGCATTTCAAAATGAAAAGTACATAAGAACCTGACCGGAGTCAAATGCAACGTTGTGTCAAAATTTCAGATAAATCCATGCAGAACTTTTTGAGTTATGGAAGCGTACACAAACCAACCTAACATTTTTATATATATAGATATTGTAGACCTTTTTCTTACCTCACCACACCTACGCCACAGAGTGGACAGCAACGCATTGAAAAAATTTGAAATAGCCCATACTCTTGAAAAGTCTGCTCACACCCTTGCTTTAAGCAGTCAATTTCTTTGCCCAAAATGTTCGATAAAGGGCACATTTTTTTTCTTGCACATAATAAGCATAATATTTAACAAAATAAGAAAATGGATGATTTTAATTTGCAATTTTAAAGTTTTCGCGCTATTTTTTATTTTAAAATTGTGGAACACAAAAACTCCTAAATGTTTGCTTCTTATAAGGGAACACTGCATGCTATGAAGAATGTTTCATATATATATATATATATATATATATATCTTAAAAGAATTTCTCTCCCACTTACAAAAAAAATTTCTTGTTAGTTCCTTTTTTTCAAACGATTGAGGATTTTGTGTGTTTGTACATACAGTGGACCCCAAAAGTGTTCGTACACTTGCAATTTCCTATAAAATTTAATATTTTGACTAATAAAATTAATATATTGTAACTGATTTTTTGATATCTACAACTTGTTCTTCATTGAATGACATAGTCAATTTTTTAAAAATCGTATAACTATTATTTTAAAAATTATAATAAAAAAGCTACTGAAAATTACGCCATAAAAGTCTTTGTACACTTCACAAATATCTGAACATAGCTTTAAATATTGTATTTCTGTTTTATTTAGTACTTAGTAGGATATCTTTTGGTGTCTATAATAACTTTTAAATGTTTTGGTATAGATTTAATCAGTTTTTTTGTAATTTCTGCATCGATGTTCTTCCATGCTTCTGTGATTATTGTGTTTACTTCCCATTTTGTGTTAAAATGTCATGTTTTCTTCTTTTTAAATCAAATTATCACCAAATATGTTCTATTTGGCTAAATAAACTGATTGAGAAGGTTTTTCTCAGAATTTAGAGACAGTTATAAAGACACCAGCGGCATACATTGAGAGCAATGCACTTGGCGTCATTATTCTGTTAAGAAAGGAAATCGTCTCCAATAACCAAATTTGGGCGGATAATATAAAATTTCTCATTAAAGTATTTAAATAGAGCTCATGATTCACAATACCATTAAAAAATACCAATGTGCGCCGCTGGTGTCTCTATAACTGTCCCAAATTCTGAAAACACCTCCTCAATCAGTTTACTTTCAGTAACTTTATGATTATTAATTTGATTATAATGTCAGTGCTCGTACAGTGTACGGGCAAACTGGTTGTGGTCAGCTTTCGGCAGCCGTTCAATGTACGGACAAATTAGTTAAGATCTTAAGAGCATTGCGTAACTTATTCACCCTTGTGATGTTTGTTTTTAAAATACAGAATTATATCTTCGAACTTTTTAATGGAACCCAATGTTGCAATCCGTTGGAAATGGTTCTCAAGAAATTTCACTACATATCTTAAATCGATATCAGATTGATGGCATTAACTGAAGACACAAGTTAATATATAACTTTTTAAAGGATGAACAGCAGTCTGTACTCTAAATTGAATCTAGTGATGAACTGAATTTTAGCCCGTTATATGCAGTAAGCCCATTTATATTGATACACAAGAAAATAAGCAAATCATACTTAAAATATCAATAAAGTTAGAAAAAGTATCATTGAATATACAAATATGGTTTGTGTATCTTTGTTTTTGTTTCAAATGAACATTTGAAGTAACATGAATTTCTTATCCAAATTCTTGTTCTAAGCCTCACGAGAATGCGCCCATTTTGGGTTTGTATTTATTTTTATTTAGTCATTTTAAATGGCATTAAGTTAGTAATACAGAAATAAACAATCTTCTAGGGAAATAGTGCTCAGTCAAGGTGTCTCTTTGTTTGTCAACAGAATTTTAAAATTAATAATACTTTATAAAATGTACAGCTGATTTTGGCATTTAGAATAACAAAATTCTCCAAGGTAGGCTGTTTACCTGAATTTCCCATACATGCAGCTAGAAATCAGATGAAATTTAACATTGCTTTGTGTGAATACGCAGTGGAGTCAATATACTTTGTTACAATTCTAAACTGTACGATTTCTTTTTATTTTTGTCAATGAAGATTTTATAAAATTTGAATGTTTAAAAATTTGAATTTGAAGCATTATAATTTTTTCAGATAGCTTGCAGCCATGAATTCTTTACAGACTAATTATCAAGCTTTAGTTTCTGATGAAATTGAAGGACCACACGAAAGTGTGATTTTCCATGTAGCATCTGAAGATTCAGTTCGTAAGCATTCGAAATTTTTATTTCATATGATTGTAGAATTTCATGAAGCTTCGAAAACCTCTTGATTCTTAGAAATTGTATGAGCATATGTAACATGAGCGTTTTACTTGTGCTAAGAAATATAGAAATATTTATGCGTGTTTTGAAATATTGTGATACATATAATATGTAATTTTCGTTTATTTGCTTTTATCATAAAATTATTTGTTATAAGTAATTTTACGTATCGGTAAATGATCAGTATTACTGTTATGAACATTTCAAATGTTACTTAGCATCGATAAATTTCATAAATTATTGTGCAAATTAAATTACAATTAAAAGGTTAAGTTCTAGCTTAGCTTACTGATTTTTTATACTAAAAGAAGTCGTGGGAAAATGTTGGGTATTAAAAATAATATCTAACATTAAGAAAAGTATTTTTGACCTATTATCTTGCACTATAATGTTTTTAAATGCTAGTAAAATTTGCAGTTTTATATTTAAGTAGCAGAATAATGCCATTTTTTAATTTCAATCTGGACATTCCTAATGTAATAAAAATGCGTTTATGTGCATGTCATTAATTATTATATAGGCTTGAGATTTTGGAAAATTTTTAAAGACTGTTAAGTGAAGTTTGTCTAAAATATAATCCAGTATCAATAAAAATATGAAATTATTTTGTAATCCCAATAGTGTTTTGAAAGTCTTATTGTTTTTTTTTAATTATAAGATTTAGGCTGTGTTCAAAAAAGTTTTTAGAGTTTTAGTACACGGTTTGCCATGTTACATTTAAAGAATTATTGTTCCTGTAGAATAATTCTTTGTTATTTTTTAATGTTATAAGCACTTTTAAAATAGTATATGTATGATACTGAATGTGAAAATGATTCTGAAGGGTAAATTAAGAATTTTTTAAACATGAAACTTGCTTTTTTTCATTTGTAATTAGATTTAATTAAACTTAATATTCTGGGTTTGATTTTTAACAAATGTTTTTCAATCTCCATCAATCAATGTTATTCTTGATTACAGCTTTTAATTCTAACATGTAGCTTAAATCTTTATTTATTTATTCAGAGTTGTGAAAGATGTACAAAAAAGCAGACTCTAAAATTTGGTGCATGCATTTATTGTATTTCAAATTGAGTTTTATTTCAATACTTTCTGAAATTTTTATATGTTATGTTGTAAACCAGGTTTCAATATAATAGAGCCAATGGGTATTTTTCTTTGAAAATATTAGTTCATGAAATATAGAGATTTTTATTATTTTTATAAGTTTGTGTAATCTCAGGAAGCCAGCATCTTTAATTAATCATGAAAAATTCAGTTTTCGGTAAACATTTACTGTACGGTCACCCTTGGCGACTTTTTAAAAAAGTCGCCAAAATGGCAACTTCTTCTATGAACGAAATTTAAAGAAAAAAGCGTAGTTAAAATTTTGCCTGCGCAAAAAAAATGGTGGCCAAATCACTGAAAACGATAATCACACAGTCTTAGAAGAACATTTACTCTCATATTAAAATCAAAATTACTCTGACTCACCCACAAATAAACCTAAACTAAAATCTCATTCGATGTCATTCGACTCAATTTAAAAAAAAAACCTTTCTCACACTCCTTTTGACGTCATGCATTTGTCCTTTCACCTTAGATTTACACCTCCACTTATATCGTGCCTTTCAACTAATTTCATATCCTTACCACATTTACAACACTCATATCTATCCGCAATGAAACCCACTTTCATACAAAATTCAAACGTTTCCTTCCCTTTTCTAATCCATACAAATACCTTAAATTAACATTCTCATCATACCACATAACATCATTCTCACAAAACATTCTCGCACTTACCTCAGACATTCCCCATGCAACAGACATCACAAAAATTTCACGAAAAGAACGCGGTAGCTGAAGACTAGAAAAACACAAGTACAATGTGGTTGAACGAAAATTTAAATAACGGCGGCTACATTCTGTTGTCCAATAGGGTTACTGTAATTACTTGTCGGGTCGGATGGGGGTTGCCATATAAAAAGATTTATTGCCGATTTAAAAAAATTGCGCCAAGGGTGACCGTACAGTAAATCTGTTCCCAGTTTTCTTAAAATTTACATGTTGGAATATTGTTATGCTTAAAAAATGTGAAGTTTTTTATTTACACTTGCATTAATAAATGAGGAAGAAGATTTGTATTGTAATTTTTTGTGAATAATTAATAGTGTTAGAGCTGCTTTACTTTTTAGGTAAAATAATGTTACTATCTAAATTTCATATAGCAATTTTTCATACTGTTATTATTTTTCTCTAGCTCGATGGAATCACGTTGATGACCTGGATGCCTTCTTTAGAAGAATATCCTTTTCATTCATATGTATTTATGTAAATATACTCATTAAGTATAAGTTTTGCGGGTACTTACGTATGGCATCACTGTTCCAAAATTTGTACCATGTGAATTACCCCATTTTTTACCAAAATTTGGACAGATTTATATTTTTTTCAAATAAAACACATAAAAATTTGTTGCTTTGATAACAGGGTACAAATCAAGTGGCACAAATTTAGTTGCAGTGATGCTAATATGTAACTATCCTTTTGCAGAATGTGTGTGTATGTTTCATACATTAACTATAAATCAACTTCTGTTATTTTTCTAGTTTTTAAATATTAATTTGTAGTAAAAATATAGTAGCATTTAATTAATATCTATATTCCACTTCATATACTTTAATTTGTATTATATTTAAAAGAGTGATTTATTTTGAAAATAAAAGGAAATTGATTTATGTTAATTTTATTTTTTAAATCTCAATTTTCTCCTTATATACTTGATTCCAATTAATTCTATTTCTCCTTTATTGCATTGTCTTTGTAAGTGTTGTTACATTTAAAATTGGTAACTTTTTGTGTTATTTCAGCTAGTATAATTGAAAATTGTGACAAAGTTGATACTGTATATTTTTAAATCTCCATTAGTTATGTAAAAGATTTCATAAAAACTATTGAAATTTAATGCTTTACATTTTTCTTAATATTGATACATCTATCGTTATCATCAGAATGGAGGTTATGCATGTATCATGTTATATTATTCCATTGGAGGTTTGTAAGTAAACTTACTTATTTCTTTGTAGTTTGAAATATTTAAATTTTTTTTACAAGGTTATACTAATTTTACTATGGATTGTTAAGCATTTTATGTAATTCATTCACTCACTAGCCAAGAATCAGGAACCCAAGACCAATATTTTATTGGATCACTTTTTGCATGGATACTTGCTCTGATTCATTTGGGCATTAAACCTACATGCTTTTAGAGTGCATTTATGTCCAGATAATATCTTGCATTAGTTTTGCAGTTTTTTTAGATCTTTTAAATTAAATGGAAGAGGAGAGTGCCATTGGATGCATCTTTTTACCATATTCTACACATTTTCTATGAGGTTAAGATCCAGGCTGTACAGCATCCAGGGGAGGTTTTGGAAGTCAGACTGTTGTTCAATGAACCAATTTTGAACACTTCCAACATGGTGTAAAGTTGCATTTTCATCCATGAAGTATCCTTTACCATCAGGGTAAAAATTCAACATTGTTGGATGCACTTGATCTGCCAGTATATCTAGGTGTCTTTGTTATCATTGAGGAACACCAGGGGACCACTTCCATTCCAAAGAACATGCCATGTATCATGATACCACCAGACTCTTGCACAGTGCAAGTAAGGCAAGAGGATTCATGGGGTTCTCGACATCTTCTATCTGAGCAAAATAAGGTGTAGCATGATTCATCCGACCAATGTTACCCATTTTTAATCCTCATATGCCCAGTGTCTTTTTCCTGACACTACTGTGAACAAATTTTTGCATTTTGTGGAGAAATAAATGGTTTTATCACATGCACCCCACTTTGCATTTCTATCCTCTACAATTCTCTGCTCGCGTGGTTCAAACTGAAATCTGTAGGGAAGAGCCATGGTTGATGATTTGCATCAACCAAGTAGATCACTGTAGAGTCCCTGTTCTGCCATACAATTCATCATAGATGACACCGATCATGCTCTTGGAAAATTGTGCTTGAACCACAATTACATCTTCCAGAGAAAGAATGTGGGTTCTGATACTAACTTTCAAAAACCTTTGATATGGCTTCTTTTGGAAACCCAGTGAGATTTGCTGTCTTTAAAATCAAGGCTACTGCTGAATGGGCACCAACAATAAGCTGATTTTTAAATAGTGAAAGATCTGTTGTTTTTCTTATTTTACTTCATTCATCGTGAAAAGAACTTTTATACCTTGCTTATACTAGCATTATAACCACGCAAACCACATCATAAAAAAAACTTGCATACATCCTCTCTTGTAAACATTCAAATGCATATCACAAATGTTTTTTATTCATTCGCTAGTGTATTTATAAGCCCCTTTAAATGTTGCTCTTTTCATATATCTTGAATTGTAGACACATTTTTTGTTACTTATTGCTATCCTTGAAAAAGATCTTTTCTATTCTCTCTAGATTTTGTACATGTTCTAAAGTTGTAAAGAAAGTAAAGCATATTTCAATTATTACCATAGATCCTTATTCATTATATTGTATTAGTCATTTCAATGGATAAATTTATACTGAAATCAAATCAAATTTTACAAAAAATTTTTGCTCTCTGTTCATTCTGAATTTTATTATGTGATTATATTCACATAATTGAAATTAGTTTGTAGCCTTGTGTCTAATAACTTTATCCAAAGTGTATGTAATTTTAAATGTGGCAAATATTTTATTTAGTAGTATGAAATCATTATTTGAATAATTTCATAATCATTATGGAATAATGGACTTTACAATTTTTAGAAGTTTTGTATGTAACATTTAAAATTGTATTCTAGAATTATTTTAATCTTTTACACCTTGAAAGAGTAATAGATTTTTATATTTCCTAAATTTTGCTAGTAATTGTATGTACTCAGCAACTTTGCTGCAGTTTTTTGTTAATAAAAGAAATTCTTTATGTAATCAAGTATATGTACTTATTTTCTTTAATTAACAAACAAAAATGAAAACATATGGTCTTTAGATTTTTAGGGTTGCAAAATACTTTGCCAAAAACCTAATGGTATTTTCATGACCTTTTTGATAATATATTAAAGAAAAGTGTCATTGATGTTTTTCCATTGTCTCATAATAATTTCATTATGAATTATGAACTTGTTATGTTTGTCTGAAAGTTAATCAAAGTAATAGCTGTGTTTTAAAATTATTTTTAATAGTTCAAAATTTTGCAGATATATTATTTTTTTATCTCTTTCCAGAATGTATTTCATAATAGGATCTTCATTTATATATGGCATAAACTGTATTCATTTTAATTTTGACCAGCCTCCATCACCATATCATAATACAACAGTTACTAGTTTATCGCAGCTTTTTATTCCTGTTTCACAATGTGTAGCTGAAAAGTAAGTTATTTTCATTCTTACCTGAAAATTTAAATTATTTTTTTCTCCAGTTGAATATTAAATTTAGCTGTAATATTTAATTCTGCCTTAATTTGATTAAAACTCAGGTTATTAAAAAAATTTCAAAGCAAAATTGAAGAAACTGATATTTTACAAAAGGCACAATTTTATTTTAAAGGCAGACGAATCTAGAGCAAAATATTTCTGCAATATATTTATAATCATTTATTAATAATATTTGCTATATTTATTGATGATAGTGTTGAAGGTATTTTGGAGATTTCTAGATAACACAATCTCTGAAATATTACTGCTTTCAAAAGAAAGTTGAAGAAAACAATAATGTTTCATAAATGATGCAGTTTTATTTAAAAGAAATATGAAACTAAAATGAAGTATTTTTACAATGTATTTTAATCTTTTATTAATAATATTTACTATGTTTATTAAGGATTGTGTTGAAGCTATTTTGAAAATTGTTAGAACAAATCATAGAATGCCAAAATTGTGAAATTCAATAATTTGCTAAAATGTACATGCTTACTTTAAATGTTTTAGATTTGGATTCTAAAATTTCTAGTTAAATTTTCTTATATATTAAGTGAGTGTCTTATCTTGTAATAAAAAATGTGTAAATTAGTCTTACTTGGTTCTTTACCTTTTATTTCTGGGAAATAAATTTTTGATTTTTTTAAAATTACTTAAAATAAATATTTATGATATATAATCTGAATTGTTTCCTTTTGCAGCTTTGGTGTTATTGATTGGTTCCTGGTGATCCTTTTTCTTTTAGGTTTAGTTTATAGAGTGTATAAATGTATAGACAGGAATTGCAAGGCTAGAGAAATACGACAATTTTTTGAACTTAACATGAAAATTCCCAAGGTAAATATATATATATCCTCATATGCAAAATTAATAGAATTTGCAAATTATGTCTACTTTTTACAAAAATGATTGAACCTAATTTATTAATTATACCTCTGAAAAACGATTCAAATATTCAGAGTGGAATATGAAAGCATACTTGTGCATGTCTGT